>UFQX01000053.1:841325-859504 GCA_900497675.1 Arapaima gigas
ATTAAAAAAAAAAAAAAAAAAAAAAAAAAAAAGTAAAGAAAAGTAGTGCAAATAATTCCAGCCACAATTCTTGCTGTCCTTTCCTCTTCTTCCTAACACTTTTTTCTCCTCAAAACAAACATTGTCCATTTCCAGAAGTAGTTCTTTTAAGAATGAGCAGCATGAATAAATATTAAATAAAATATAGATGGATATAATATATATTCTTTTGAAGCATTCCAAAAGTTTTCAACAAATGTAAACATCGTAGGACAATGCCCTTGTGGATGAGGTCCTCCAGATTTTGGAATACTGTTGTTAAACCTGTGGGAAGGAACAAAGTTTGTGATGTCAGACTTCAGCAACACTATTGTACACATGGCCTGAAACAAACACAGCATTGCCTCCACAACATTTTTGCGCTTGTAACAAAATCAGAAATTCCATAATGTGGGAAAAAAATGCCATCAAACTGCAGCTTTAAGATCTCTCTGTACACCAAAGCTCCACTCACTCCATACATTTTTGAGCTTGTGCAGAATAGTTTTCCTATTTAAAGCACTTCTTTAAAATCTACCTTGTCTACAGGACATAAAGTTTCCATGTACAATGTCTTGGTAAACAACTGCTTTTCTGAAATGACATAAAAACCAAAGAGCTGCTTACCTCAGTAGCAAAGACACACTGTTCCATCTGTTCAGGGATGATATAAACAGGATGATACAGGCCTTCTTTTGAAAAGCTTATCGTGGGAACCCGTAAACTGGAATCCGATTTCTTTCTGTATTAACGGCATAACAGGTCAGTCACCTTGGTTCACTGTATTGCACAATATTTAGCATTTTTAACCTGCATACCTTCCCAGTGGATCAACTCAGCTTCCTGCTCTACCTCTCATGTAGTCACACTACACTTCTTGCTCACTGGCTATGCTAACACCCAATTTTTTTTTAATTTACATTTTGACATCAGAACAAGTTGAGACCTGCAGGCAACTTACAGAAAAAAGGGAGAAAAAACTTAGAAGCTACAGTTTGCATAAATCATGTAGAAAGTGCAAGAAATTGACCAATCTCTTTACTTACAGGTCAAGTTTAGACTTGGAGTGACGCTCCGTTTCTGCTAAATTGTAGTCCACCCGCTTCTGCATGTAGCTACTTTTGTCGCTGGCACATTCAGAGGAGCTGAGCTCGGCATCTTTGTTGGAGACCTTGTAGTGGCCACCCGGGATGAGGAAGGCCTCCTTCTCTCTGGTGAAGGTCTGGTCCCGGTTGTTGATATTATCTAGGTCATTACGTACAGATGTCCCCAAGCTGCTGTGGCTCTTCTTCATCTGACGGAGCATGAGGACTGCAGCGCACACCACTAAAGTCAAAGTGATGAGGCCAAGAGCAAAGGAGACTGCTAGGGCCAAAGGAAAGCTCCTGGTCACAGGGGCATTCAGGCTAAATTCACATCGGGGGCCCATGAACCCGGTGTCACACTGGCACACAGGACCAGTGAAGTGGGTGAAGCAGGTGCCCCCATTCTGGCAGGGGTAGGCACTGCATGCATCAGCTCGCACGCTGCAGTCTTTCCCTGTGTAGCCCAAGGTACAAGTGCAGGTGTAGTCATTGATACCATCCACACAGGTGCCGGCATTGCGGCAGGGGTTGCGGGCACAGTCATCAACGTTGATTTCACAGCGGGAACCTGAAAAGCCAGCTCGGCAACGGCACATAACGCTGTGGCCCAGGTCAAGGCACTGACCACCTACCAGGAAGAGAAAACATTTGGTTAACAGAATCACTGACTTCGGTCGGTTCCTTTAATTAAGTGATAGTTAGTTGCACAGTGTTGAAGTCAAACAGTATTATGGTTAAGGATGTGGTGCTAGAGTTAAAGCTCCACAGTGTACACTAATAATTGGTTACTTGTCCTATGTTGGGGACCTCCGTTTTTACAAATCCCAATATGCCACACTAGTCATATGTGCTGTGGAGGCCTTGACCACAAACTGGTCCGTATTGTACTTGGATGGTGAGATGATTGTGATTCTTTTCCTCTTTGCTTTTCCAAAAACTACAGTTGGCAGGGTGCCTAAAGGGGTACAAGCAAATAATACTCTTCTCCACGCATGTTACATTATCTGATAAAGCCTGTATAGAAAGAAAGGGGTGCCCTGGGGATGACCCAAGAAGGGGTTACCAGGCTATAACATCGTTGAAAGGTATAGAAGGGGAGAGGGACAGACATGGACTTGAAACCTGAAGGTTGCCAGTTCAAGTCCCAGGAGAGGCCCAACTGAAGTACCTTTGAGCAAGGTACCTAACCTGACATGCTCCAGTAAAATATCCAGCTGAATAAATGCATTGTTTCCTGCAGGAAAAAGTTTAGGCCATGGGGTAACCTTCTGCAGTAGGGTTTGCTGCAGTGGTTATTTGTTCTGAGGGGAGGGGGAAAAAATCATCACAGAGTAACACTTGTGAAATGAACATTAAACAAAACGCTTAACATAAAAATAAACTTCAAATCATATTACAGGGTTTCCCCCAGAAACCTTGTTAGCCCTGCTGTTGTTTTTCGCCCAGCAGTAAACCTTTTAAAAAAGTAGAAATGTAACAGTTTTGTCTAGCTTTGTTTAATTTATTTTGCCTTTTTGTTCCAAGATTAAGCATAAGTCAGTCATTTGATCTAGAATTTTAAAGTCAGAAGTCTCATGGACCCTAAGGCCAATGAAGTGCTGAAGGAAACCCTGATATGTGTAAAATCGTGAATTACTATGGTTTACACTCACTTACTAGCAACATAATAACAATAGCAAAAAAACAACAAAACAAAACACCAAAAGAAACTAAAATAGCAACCACATTTACCGTTAGTTATGTGTACTCATCTTTGCTACACAACGAATGGAGCCTGGTATGCACCGCTTGATCGGTTTCTTGTTCACTTAATAATTTCTTCCCCTAACAACAAGTATTTTGTTAAAAAATGATTAAAAAAAAACAAACTTCTATAATTTCAGTTATACAATACTTTTTTAAAATCCCATTGGACAGGAAGCATTGCATATGTTTTAAAAGTGTGGTCATATTTTGACTTTGTTCTTTCCAATGTGCTTCCATAGAGATACAGAAAAGTATGTCTGACACATTCTTTTCAATGTAAGATGTCAGGCTCACTTCTCCCACTGCACGTTCTACCAGTGAAAAAGTGGTGAGTAAATGGCAGCAAGGGAAAAAAACAAGTCTTAACACCTTTAATGCTTATCCTCATTTTGTTTTGCTATGGTTTTATGCAAGTCATATGCAAGTTCCTGGTACCGGTTTGCCTTGCCTTGCAGATCTAACGGTGCATTTCAAAACACAGCTTCACAACCAGAGCCCACAATGTCAGGATGAGGCTGTGCAGATGTAAAAAAAAAGTCAAAAGCATCGTGGTGCCGTCAACTCCATTTACATCAAAGCAGATAACATTTTCCAGCACTGTTGTCAAATTAGCCATTCACTGTGGCTGTACCATATGTAAACCTGTTGAGTTCGTCATTTCCCTCCTCACTATCTCTACACTCACCATTTGTACAGGGGTCATTGCTGCACCGATCAATTTTCTTCTCGCAGTTGGAGCCCATGTAGCCAGGTGGGCAGCGACACGAGTACCCGCCGGTTATCTTCTCCATGCAGGTACCCCCATTGAAACAGGGCCCATCAGCACAAGTCATGGCACTTATTTCACAGTTCTTTCCATAGAAGCCCTGGGGGCAGGTGCACAAATAATCATTCTCCAGGTCCTGAAAAAGAAGAAAAAAAAAAAAAAAAAAACTTTGAATACAAATTTGACTCTAAAAGATATATTTATTCACTGTGCAGCATAAATACAGTGTGCTGTAACTGTGCAATAGTTGATCCGACTTACACTGCAGCTACCTCCATTTTTGCATGGGTTGCTGTCGCACTCATTTGTCTCCATTTCACAGTTGTTGCCACTGAAACCAGGGCGGCAGGTGCAAGTGTAACTGCCCTGCCCGGTGTTTGTACAGGTAGCATCGTTCCTGCAGGGCTTGTGGTTTGTACAGTAGTTTAGATCCTGGTTACAGAACAGACCACCCCAGCCCTCCTTGCAGTTGCACTGCCACGGTTGCGAGCAGGTGCCATGCAGACACCCGGGATAGCGAACACACTCATCACACAAGGGGCCCTGCCACCCCAGGCGGCACTTGCACTCGCCGGGGGACTCGCAATAACCGTGCTCGTCGCTGCAGCCAGACGAGCAGATGGCTGTTGTCAGAAGGGGGAAAAAATGAAAAGAGAGAAAGGGGGAAATTAGACTGATGCCCTCTCTGGTCGCACCCCCCGCCTCCGATTCTGCAACTCAGACACATCAAGTATTTGTTAAGTACTAAACTAAGCCAGCTGGTACACACACAAAAGGAACACATGCCGTCTTTTTTCACGCAAGGCAGGGCACATTAAGTCTCAACGCGTGTCTCTGTTAAATCATGCTCCGTGCTCTCATTGTTGGAGGAACAAAAGAGTGCAGACAAACCCCACATTTAGCACAATCCTTCTTCAAAAGGTCGCATTTCAACTGGTCCTACTGACCACTGAGGCGAAGCAAATAGCCCTTTCAGGTCACACTTCATAAAATGTCTCTGCTACCCACTTTTTAATTAATACATTTAATTTATCCATGCACGCACATTGATTTAGTATTCTTATATTCACTTTGGCTCTCACATCTCTTCCCAGTAACCCTAAATCTGAAATACTCACCATTTGAACAAGAGAGCACAAGGAAATAAGTTCATTCAGTTAATCAATAAGTTTCAAAATCAATTCATTAACATCATAAGGCAAATGAATCAACAGTAATTAAAAAAATCTAGCCAAAGGCACATACGGTTTGAGCAGTATTCGCCTTTCCAGCCAGCCAGACACGCTCTGTTGCCTGCTCCGTCACAGGTATAATGTCCAAAAGTGTCATTACGGGGTCGGCAGTAGTCAGAGCAGCTGTCACCATAGTAATGTTCATCACAAACAACGTGATAGGAATAGCGTAGCTCGCTTTGGTCTCCATGATGGACATCCTGAGACCAGTCTTCTCCTACAGCGAGTCTCCTTCGAGTCGCTAAGCGGCTGATGAGATTGTTCTGGCTCTCTGTGGAGAGAGATGTATCCAGTCACTAAACTTATTGTTCTTGAAACTCTATTACTATAAACCTTTATTTAACTCTGGCATTTGTCCAAGGCATGTTACTATGACAGGTATGCAACCTTACAATGATTCACACATTTATACAGCAGTTTATTCTTACTGTGCTAATTTAGGGAAAGTGCCTTCATTAAGGGAACAGCAGCAAGAACAGGACCAGGACCTTTCAGATTTCAAAGCTGTGGTCCCAAACATAACACTGTCTGCTCACCCTCAAGACTCTAGTCAACTGTACTGAGTCCCATGAGATGTATGGAGCACTTTTATTATAAACATTAATTTTAAAACATTTTAAAAACCATCAGTGCAGTTAACATCTGTAAATTACTACATCTGTACTCCACATCCAGATTTTAAACATGTTTAGTCTAACGTTCGTCTTGTATGAGCTGCAGCACAATATTTCATACTGAAATGTCACCATCTGATTGTAACCCTGAGACTTTTTAAGCACTTTTTACTATACTTTTTTACACAAACCTTAAGTTATTTTGGACCAGGTAAATGAATAAGGGTAAGTAGTAGTAGTAATAACAACAACAACAACAACAACGACATATTTTAAGTTTCCAAGAGCCGCAGTAAGCGCCCCCCTACGGTCACCTCTGTCTAATGCACCCACTCTTACCTGTGGACTGATAGGAGGATTCTGCATTCCACGCTTCGATGATGAGCGAGAAAGTGCCCTACAAATACAAGTTAAAACGTGGTTAAAACGCTCGCGCTCGTCGGGGAAATGAAAGGGCAGCGGCGCGGAGTCTCACCGGCCACTTGAAGTGGAACGGGACCCTGATGGGCGCGCTCGCGGACACGGCGCTAGGGTCGGCGCGCAGCACCTCGGTGAGTCCCGTGCCATAGGTGCAAGGCGGGTCGGGGGAGATCACATCTTGTGAGTGCTTGAGACACACGCGGAAGAAGATCTGACAGCCGCGCGCGCCACGGCACACGCTGCGCGGGGTGCTGAACGAATGCACTTTCAGTTCGAACACACCGGCCGAGTCGACCTGCGGTATTAAGACACACTGGCCATTAAGTGTATTGTGAGTACAAAAACAAACAACAGCAAACTCGCTTTTTCCCCAACATATGCGTACACGTACCAGTGCGCCTCCGCGGTAAAACTCACCGTTTGCGTTGATATCAACGTTAAGAGGCTCACGAGCCGCAGGTAAGCCATGTCGGGCGCGCTCTCGGTCCACTACGGGGAAGGCGGCGTTCGGTGTCCGCCAACGGGCACGTATCTCCAAATGTGTCCAAGAGTGGTGCTCAGAACTGCGGAGGTGGAGAAACACGATAGAAGTGGCAGTCCTTCGGATCGGAGGTGCTGCGTACGGTAAGAGTAGGATCCGATCCCGGTGCGTCTTTCCCTTCGTGTCCCTTGGACTTTGACGTTCAGTTTCGCGTGCAGGAGCTTCGGCCACACACCTTATATACGAGTCCTATGTGCCCGCCTACGTTTGGGTGGGGTGGGGTGGCTGGTTAGATGAGTGGGGGTGGGGGGGTTGTTATGGGGGGCAGGAGAGGCATTTGACAGCGAAGTTTTGGTGGAACCTTGTATTTTATCTCACACAGTGTTTCATTTGCACAGATTAATGCTAAAATAGCGCAAAAGTACAAATGACATGACTGATGACAAATCCCATCACCACTAATTCTTTCTAAGTGCGACAAAAAACACATTACAGGATAGTTGCATGCTCGGAGAAATACATGAAAACTCCTGCTTTAGGAAACTTTGATTAACAGAAAGTTGAGATAAAAAAGTTCAGTGGGGAATAATTTTCATGTAGATCGTATGAGTTAATATAACGGCTACCATTTTATGTATATATATATATATATATATATATATATATATATTGTATATATCATTTTAAATTATCCCACCATCGGGTTCATTGTTACATTGCAATTTTATTTTGATCGGCCAATTTAGCACACACCTTTGTCCGAGACCGAGTGTTAGATATCAACTTTACAATAAACGTGTTTCTGTAGATTGCAGGGACAAGGCCTTCAACGCCGGCATTACTGCAGTCCTGGCGTTTGAGAAGGAACCATCACCAGTCGTAATCAGCACAGTACCTGGTGAACACCTGGTTACCATTACTGTACGGTATTTAAAGTCACTATTTCCTGTGAATATGTGCGCTCTCATTTCTGTTCCCGCGTTAACGGTCATGCTTGTGCCTGGCTGACGTAAGCAATGCTAAAGTTATTGTAAGAGGTGCGTCATATTACTATTTTAATTATTTACCGCTCTTCTTTTCATAATCTTTAAAGTGTCGCGTGCCGCCTTATTCTTCTAGAACGCTTTATTTAGTGCCCCCCCGGGCCCACGGCACCACTGCCCCCAGCCCCCCACCTTCATTCAGCTCAGAAATTGTAATTGTTCTGACGCGTGCGAGTCGTTAAACCGACAGGCTTCGGGCCGGGACTCTTTATTGTGCCATCGGAAGATCCGGAGCGCGCTTTTGTTATCTTGGTTTGGGCTGTAGGTCTGTAGGCTAGAGGAGGGGGTCGTGTGGGGTTGGGGGGGGTGGCTCAGGGAGCTCTATATTTTGGGATAATTACTTTTGTGGAGCCTTCATGCTTACAGCTGTATGGTAATGAGCGACACCTGGCCACACTATCGCCGCACACCCGTCCGGAGCTCCTCCTCAGTGTGTAAGACCCACTAACACTAGACTGGTGTCAAAACGCCGCTGAGGTGATCCGGTTAAACCGCCGATCGATACACACATGCTGCAGCACTTAAAGCCTCCTTGCGACTTTCTCCTGAGTCTTAGCAGTGAGAAAAATTACACTAAAAATGGGAAAATTGTGAAAATACATTTAAAGAAGATAAAACCTGCGATATGTTCAAAATAAAGCAAGTGGCAGGTAAATTTGGATATGTTCACGTGTACTGGCGGCAGTAAAAAGTGGTTGTCCGAGAGCGCGCGCAGCCGTTTCCTTTGTTAGGCGCGCGCGGCAGACGGACGGTGCGCTGAAATCTGTGCCATTGTTGTGGCTTTCGGAAGGGTTGCGGGTTCTATTATGCACTTCAATGGGGCTTCGATTGGCCTCGGGGCAGCCGCAGTTCCACTCGAGCCAAGTGTGTATGCCATATGTTTTTTCTTAATAACACGAGCAGCAACCAATTAAAAATCACACCACCGTCCGGTGTCCCACAATTTATCAAAAAGTTTTCCTTCATCGGCAATTAGAGAGAATCTGCGAGATCCTTCAGGCCACTTTATTTCAATTAAATCTTACCCTAAAATTCCTATATCGCAAAGATAACGAATGTTAAATGGGCAAATAAGTTTCCTAAATTTAAGTGTTAAATAGATACTAAAGCAAATGCAGTGTGTTCGTGGTCCACTTTTATCGGCTATGTTTTTGCTCCTCGGGTAGTTTTATTGTAAGTTGGCTACTTTAAAAATGTATATTGAACTAAAACAACGTTTAATAAATGCTATTTTATGAAAAGAATGTTCAACAACTGTATATTTTAGACGCGTAAAAACTTTGTAACGTTCTTGACACCCTGCAGCTGATTGATTTGTCCAGAAGTGTGTCGTATGCCAAAATACGGAGTTTTCCCTCACTTTGTGGAGAAGTGTGCCCACAAAGCACTCGTGCGCCGGGGGCGAGGCTACATGGCGCGCGCGGACAAAAGCAGCTTTACAAACTGTTGCTCGTCTTTGGCGCTCTTCTATTGTGATGCAAATAGAGGGCGCGCGTGCCTCCGCTGCCCCCGACAGCATCCCGGGCACGCTCCGCCTGGAACGCGCCACAGGGAGCGCGCCGGGCTGCGGGTGAGACGTCGCTATAGCAATTCTGTTCAAGTCATTTGGACTGGCAGGCAAAGGGTGGCTAAATGCAGAAAAGTCAGTGCGGCTGTGTGTAAACAGTGAGACTAGTTATTATGAGAATCCAGAATAATCCCATGAAGTGTTTTAATGGGATAAAATGTATCTCAGCTCTCTATGTTGTTACATCAGGCTATGCTTTTGGTAAATGTACAATATAAATATAGTTTACACTTAAATGTACTTGAATTTATGTAATCCTATGAAGTTACGAATTCTGGGCAGTGTTATTATTATTATTATTATTATTATTACGTCCAATTTGTATGATTATTTTTGTTATAATTGCTGACGCCTAAATTGCAGGCTGACAACCAACTTAGTGTCTTTACAACGACGGGACCGTTAATCTTGAGAGAGAGTAATAATATAAAAGGATAAAAATATAAAACATGAAAGAAAATGAAACTCAAACAAGTGGCGTAAATTTTTAGGAAAACTGGAAAAAGCTCTACTGCTCTACAGTACAAACAACAGTTTTAGCTGGTCAGCCCTGCTTTGCACGCGCTTCTTGATCCACTCTGAATGGTAGTAAAGCCGTTAAATAACCGTGGTGATAATGTTTCATTTACCTGTTGAGTTTTATTATCACAACAGTGCTGAATAAACCTAACACCAGTGTTATAAATAGTTGTGGGTAAATGCGTTTTAATGTGAACAGATTGCAGATTGTCAAAAGTGTAAAGGTGTCTGAAGGAGGAGTACGAGCAAAAGGAAGGAAATAAGTCTCAAAACCCAGTACGTCCGTTGCCGTTTGGCACAACACAGCTTGCAGTTAATGTAAATTCAGGGCACGGCTGAGGGCAATATGGACGTACTGTATGCATTAGCTAAGCTGCTGTTTTATAAGGGACGGGGAATGTACAGAATAAAGACATAAGAAACTCGTGAGGATCAAAGCTAATAATTGAGTATATATAAAGAAAACATGTTTGTGAACACACACCGGGACGGTCCGTGCCGTGTGGAACCATTTGGGGCGCCAGCGGGGCGTGGAAACACCTGGACCTTAACTCATCCACGTGCCAAGTGTCCAAATGGTGCACGAGCCGTCACCTGTGTGAAGGTGCGACGTGTGTCTGTCTCCGGTTGTGACATGGCACGGGGAATGCGCGAGGACACACGGCGGGGCGGAAAACACACTGTGCGCAGTTGTGTGCAAGTGTTAACCTGGAGCCAGAAGGCGCAGGACCCCCATAAACGCAACTTGGTCGGCGGCTCCGGGTGTCAAAACTGGCGCCATAAAAGCTTCGAGACTGAACTATTCCCAGGCTTCTGCGCAGCAGCCCAAGTTTTATGTCTCGTTTCAGCTGGTTTAAAGAAAAACTCCGTTATTTCCTTACAATTTGCTCACACCTTTCTAAAGGCACCACCCACCCTTGCTTTGCCTCCAGAAACAACACAATACCTTTTGCATATTGTTTGAACATTTGAGCATTATTTACACATTTGGGCACCAGACAGATGGTCGATTATGCGTAATTTTAAAGGTATATATTTTTTCAAATAGAAAAGCAGGCAGTGTAGTGTTTTAAGGTATGAACTAAATAAGGGTTAATAATAAAAGTGAAACGAAATATAATCACCCTGCTGGTTGCTTCTGTTTGATTTATTAAAAATGACATATTACAAGCAAAACATGTGGCACATGATGATCATACAAATCTGAATTCCATACACAAATGTGTAAATTTATACAGCCAGTTCTTCATAAGTCACGGTTTGAGATAGCTCTGTTGGTGACCCTTGAGAGAAAAAAACAGTACAGTAGTATGGCATACCTATAATTTTTTTTTTTTTTATATAGATGAGCTAAAAAAGTACACTGCTGTTGCCCTACTGCACTTCTCACTGTGGTAAATTGNCAAGTCACGGTTTGAGATAGCTCTGTTGGTGACCCTTGAGAGAAAAAAACAGTACAGTAGTATGGCATACCTATAATTTTTTTTTTTTTATATAGATGAGCTAAAAAAGTACACTGCTGTTGCCCTACTGCACTTCTCACTGTGGTAAATTGAATGTTTTTGGTTAAGTTCTTAGCCTTTCAATAATGCAATGAAAGCTAGAGTAAATGCCCTTAAATTTGGAGAACATCTTGCATTCCCTTTAAAACAAAGTTGATCACCTGCAAAAATAATTCTGTCATAAATGATAATATTTTAGTAGTACTGTATATTGTATCTCCACTAGAAGGCTTTACACAGCGCCTGTATCGACCACTAACAGACAGGTGTACGACACCCAGGTGCCGAGGCCACAGTGCAGTCCACTCGCCCTGAGCTGTAGTATTCGCGTGGTTTTCAAAGGTCATCAAAGTTTAAGCAAACAAAATGGACTCTTAGAGAAATAACGCCACATTTTAACATAGCCATTTGAAATGAATTGAGGCGCGCACTAAACAGACTCTCAGCCGAGATGGACACGGCGAAACAGAGCTCCAGTGCTGTTCAGCGTACCAACCACCTATTTCATATTATTAAGTGCGTCACACTTGAGGGGTTGTGCTTCTTTTTCAGCTCAGGATGCAAATTTGCTACCGTATTGTATTTTATTAATGAAAATTTCGCAAACCTGACCAGGTTACAGGGGTAAAACGGCAGTTATTTGCAGTTTAGCACAGTTTGCATCCTAAGAATTATTTTAAGGGAGCCCATTGTCACAAAGTCATTATTTGTATTAGTTTACAGGTAATTTTAACTAATCCCTGGTGTGTAACATGGCCGAGGGACTCCGGTACAAAAGGGTGTTTAAAATTATTTCAAGTCATCTTTAGTCAGTGATATTTTGAGTTACCTGAAAAAGAACAGTTTAACAAGGTTTGATTTTAATGGTATACATACAATGTGCCATATGTCTTACATTAGCAAGTAGTATACCTCTAAACTGCTCTATCTAGTTTTACATTAAGAATGGGGACATATCTTAATAGCAATTTATTAACCTTGCCTGTGTAACCAAGTCTGGAGCCATAACAGAATTAACAAAATAAACATAAACCTAAATGGAAAGAGGGGTGTGTATCCATACAAATTTTTTTATGTTAGTAATGTCAACATCTTTTCACTTCAGGACTAATCAAAAACAAAAACTGGTGATAACATTATGTTTATTGGACTCCATGTTTCATCAATTCCATTTCACAAGAAACTCAAATACAAATACACCAACCAACAATAGTAGCCACTGATGTATATGTAAAGGTGGATGTACCACCAGCCCCATGTCTTATTCAGCTTTGCAAGCATAAAAAAGAGACATAACCCAAGAACTTTCAAACATGTTTGTGGCATAAGTGTGCACATCTGAACCACAACTTCTCCTTGGATTGAAAGGACAGAGATGATTTCAAAATCCTCCGAGTGAGAAATGTACCCTTTGCAATGTTCAAACACTTGTCACAGCCTTACAGTGTATCGTGTATTGCAAAGGCACAACATGTCTCAGATGAACATCTGAAGTCCAGACCAGCTACTATACTATTTTTGTTATTTTGCTTCAGAGACTTCTATTCAAAGTGACTTTTATAGACAATTTATTTTTCAATATTTTGGGACACAGACAAACTCGAGTTCAAAGACCGCTACTCATATATTGGTCAGTCCTGTTTTGACATCTTGGTTGATGCTGATGAAAGACTCAAGTTCAAGGCAGCACCAAAGTCGATGACTTTTGCAAACATAGGACAAATGGGAGCAAAGAGAAGCACCGGTCATTCTGGTAGGGGCATCTTATATATTCCACTAATGCTGTCATTGTGTGGAAGATCTGAAAACTCTGTGGAAATCATAACTCCAAAACCACATAACAGCATTTTCCTGTTGCGCTGGGAGATGTCTGTTTAACTTAATCCATCCTGCCCAGTCCCTCCTGTCTTCTACTCCCACCCCCTACCCCACTTGCTTTGTCCAGATGTCCCTTGGTGACTGCAGGCTTTCTCCATTGGTTGCTGCCTCAAAAAAGGGGTGCGATTAGTGGGTCCAAGTGCTGTTCACTGTTGCTTGGAACGTGGCCAGAATCTCCCCACAACAGAACCCAGGGAAAGGCCCTGTTTTGTCTGCTTAGACATGTCTGCTAGTCGCTGCTCCTCTTCCTGCCAAGAGGAAAAAATCTCAGAACCACAGCAGCTCGGGCAGAGTATACACCAAGTAAGATGTCAAATGTCATTCAATGACTACTATACACATAACAACAGCATGAGGACACAAATACAGCAGTTTCTTTACCTGAGCCAGTTGGGCCTGTCTCCGTTTGAAAGCTTCAATGGGGTCGTCCTCATGGGCATAGTTCTCAAGAACAGTGCGGACATCCTCAACCCCGCTTATAGCGATTGCTAGCGAAAGGATAAGAGAAGTGAAGAAAAGTTTAAAATAAGTTATATTCCTGCTGTGAGTGAATTGATATTTTTTTGCTGGATTAAACCAAGCTCACAAGACCAAAAATGTATAATTTTTTATACATTTAAACGAACTTTGGGGTAGCACATTGGTACTGTGTACAGTGCTACTGCCTCAAAGCTCCTGGGTCGTGGGTTCAAAACTGGCTCAGACTGGAGCTTGCATGTTCATTTATAGAACGCAGTAGACTTTGGTGAACTCACTCTTAAGGAATGCAGCCAAGTCATACAGGGTCCGATCGTCCGAGTTTCCATCCCATCTGCGCAATGCCATCCCATTGAAAGGCTGCAACCTAAAGGCCTCTCGCTTGCAGTCCACCACAATCACTTTGGAGGTGTCTCGGTTCAGACAAGATACATCCTTTTGGAAGAACCAGATGCATGCAAAAGCATAATGGTCAAGATGCAGGCATTATGACCAAACATCCCAAAAAGGGTGCTAAAAGCTACATATCTTTCTGTTGAAAGATCAGCTAAAAAATCAATGCATAATATGGCATGTTTCACTGTACTATAGATAAAAATCGTTTGTTACAAAAAACAGATCATGCACAAAGTGAGACAAATGCAATTCAATTTGGTACAAATGCCAGGGAATAGTTTTCTCATAGGTCTTCAAATATGGCAATTTCTTCCATATATATTAGAAACTATACATTTCTAACACAAAAGCAGGAGTAGTAGACTGTATTTATTTCTAATTATTAAGGTTTGGGCATGATCCTCAGTACATTCAACTGATAACAGAAGCTCATTCCACAACTGCACACACCATTGTGCCATAAACTCAAAACAAGACTGCAAGAAAAGCTTTTGAAATCATAAGATGAAATAAAAACATATAGTGTCTAAGATTCATTAATAGCTCAATCAAACCCAGTAATATTCAGGGCAAGATCAAAAAAATAATCACAATTAGACACACAGCAGTGTATAATTTTCATGCCTAACAAAAACACACACAGCTGTCATACTTCAGTGCAGCTGCAAAGAATACACACACGTGCATGTGTGTGTGTGTTCTTAAGGGCCAGCTGTCCCCTGTGCAGTCTCAATGTTTGGCATGGGCAGATGGACAGGGACGCTATGTTTTCTTCTGCTCAATCATAGAGGTCATCTGTATCCCCTTGAGGTGGAGGCACAAGCGTGGTACGGAAAAGCGTGTGGGAAACCTGGGGGGACACATTGCCACACTCCCCAGCACTAAATCACTGGCATCTGCCTCCCCAGTGTAATATGGCAAGCACACCCCTCCTTCAGTGCAGGAGGTGTGGGGGCAGCGCTGATCTGTGCAGTGGCTCGTCTGACACGCGGCACTCTCCTGAGGGATTATCAGGAGAGGGACAGCGTGCACAAGCGCACGTGCCAATGGGTTGTGCTCCCACACACTGCTCGGATTTCACAGCATCCAGGATGCTATGATCCCAGGTGAGGCTACTGGGCTGCAGTGGCTAGGTAGAAGTAAGATTAATGCACACTTGTTGGGTGTAAAACCCTAATAGTGACTGAAAATGTACAATTTCAGAAGTCAATTTTACTTGGAGCATTTAGAACATCCAAATAACATGTATAATCCTAGATAAAAGCAGTCAGTGACGAAAAACACATTAAATGACATAACTCTGACGTCAAACACCTTTTCTCATAGTATTGTTCTACTCAATACTGCTAATTTCTACTTTGTTTTAAATGTAATTTTCTAAACCAACTGTTCGAAAGCACTAGCAAAAACAATTATCCAGTGAAATATCTGATTGTGACATAAAAAATAACATTTCTTAAAAAAACTGGCTTTGTTCCTTTTTCTGGATGAAAATATGTTTGTTTCAATCTGATACCATCGAAATTCATCTCAGGCAGACAGCACCTCGGGGGACTTTCTTTTCAGGCTCTCCTTTCTACTGCACCTCCATCCCTCCCTCCCTGCTCCCCTGTTGCTTTCAGAGGACCAGATGGGAGGTGAATACAAGGGGGGCTTTGCACAAGAAAGAGAAAAGAAAGGGCTGAGCAGAAGGTCAGCAAGGGAGAGGGGACCAAGGGAGAACAACACTTGCACTGTTGTAATGTGGCCGGGACAGAGGCACAAGCTGGCCTGGCCCAGGTTGTCTCGGAGGGCTGTTCATCTCTTTCTCCACATAAAGGCAAGGGAAGCTGTGTTTAGAAGCGTATTGTTTAATTGGAGAAGGAGACTTTGACTTTCCTTGTATAATTTAATCATTAGGACAGAAACAACATATGCAAATTGTTAAACAAAAATTATTGTAGCAGGAGTCGTTTTTTCTTGAATAAATGTAACGTTACCATTCAAAAATATCAAGTCTGATCTTTAAAAACCTAAAGCCAGAAAATGCAATTCTAGAATGATTAGCATTAAAGGATGATTATAAGTATAGTAATGGCAGCTAATGCAGCCATTACTACACTTCCAGTAACTTTAACATCAATATTAAGATAATTTTAAAATTAGTCTTTAAAGAAAAAAAGTATTAAAAGTAAAAGAAGAGTCATTTGTGTAAGGGGAAACATTATTTGCTGAGACAGTCAAAGGATTTGGAGCAAAAATGGAGGAGAAGATGGGATATAATGTTAGTCAGAGGCAAGGATAACAGAAGGTTAATGGGCACAAAAGAGGGGAAAAGAAAAAAAAAACTATTGTGAAAGACCAAATAAAAAGGGGCAGAAATCAATAGTGGCGCAGAATCAGTGAAAGGGGTGTGGGGCACTTGTACATGATAATGCCCCTGGATAGAGGGATGGAGACAGAGAGGCAGGAAAAGCACCAGTGGCTCTATGAGTTGGTGGAGGAGAATCCTGTTAAAATTACTGTAACATCCAAGATTTAACACTGCTAAAATTTGTGTAAAATATCACCATCCATATGAAAGAAAGGGGTAAATGAAGAAAATAGAGGTATCACCTTACTTACAACTGTAATGTGGAACAAGTGGAACACAAGGTAAAAATCGCCTAAATTGGACATACAATTACCATTATGGCACGGACTTTAAAAATTCCACACCATGAAGTGCTGGTGTGTTTTGCTTCCCTGGAGGCTGTGCTGGAATTGACCCTGCGGACTCCATCGGGCTGCCTTACTCATTGTACCTTCACATGGTGTCCGTCCATGTAGCGGGTGGCATCCCTGAAGAGGCGATACATGACGAATCCCTGGGGGTCTATGCTGTCGATCAAGGGGTAAGCTGTCTGTCATCACAAAAATGCTCAGGTGAGGCAAGATATCTTAGGCATCTTAAGGCTTTGACAACATGAGATATCACACAAAAGGGAAATTAACAAATGGCAAAACTCTAACATGAGTCCCAGTTATTCCAGCAGGTAAGGTCTGGAATACAGAAAATAGCAGTGAGGTATAAACTGCAAACAAATAAACAGCACTGGATAAGCCAAGTAGCCTGGCATACCCTAAAGGGAAACTAAGTTTTAATGAGCCACTTGAGAGGTTACAAGCAACAAAAAGTGGATAAGAAAACCTTTAAACAGCAATAAAGGTCCTGTCTAAATCAGCAACCAAAAATAAGATTTACCCAAAACACAATTGCAAAGTAACAGGATCCATACCAAGATAAAGGTCTTCCAGTCATGTCTATACTGTACAGGAACCATTACTGTACATGCATTCATATTTAAAACTACTATAAAAATGCCAGGTACATGAAGTGAAAATTCTCAGGATGCTGCATTATGTGTACAGCTTTTTGTAAGCAGTGGTCTCAGTCCCTTTTCCACTTACCATGCCAGTCTCAGAAGTGAAGATTACGATCTCATACAAGGGTGATAGCTGCTGAAACAGGTACTCAATACCAGGCCTCTTCTTGAAGCGCCAGCCTGTGGCCAGCTGGGGACACAGTAGAGAAGTAGATAAACATTGGTACTTCCAGTCGCTTTTTGATTATGTATCATTTACAGGAATATTTCAATATTGCTAAAGGGTCTTTTCAAGGCAGTTCTTAAAAAATATAGTGTATTAACAGTGCAAGTGAGAAGAAGTGCATGGGCTCTTCTGTGATGCCAATTGCAACATTTAGAACTATATTTACAAGCTTACTCAGAAGGAGGTCATGCTGGCTATAACTTGAACTGAATACAATCAAATGGCCAAATCTGTACAGATGGTAGCAATCAAAAGTGAGTTCCTCTGTTGGAAAATAGTCCTCCACAAAGCATTCAGTTAACAAGTCTGAGCAGAAAACCAGTTGACAGGACACTTTTGGGCTGTTGTTCTTTCACTCTTCTTTCCACTTTATCCCATACAAGAATTGTCCAGGTGTACTGAAATTTCTGACTGGTAGTGTATACAAAATGATTACTACAGCTAAAGGCAGGCTGGCAGGTAACCAATCTGATAGATACAACTCAAATGGGTTGAAAAATTCAAAGTTCAACAGATGCACAATAATCCCATTCATCAAGATTCTCCTTTCTCAATCCAACTTCCCATTTATGGGCTATTAAGACAAAAGACAATAAATAGCAATAAATGTTTGTGAGTGGGGAAGTTTTGCTCACCCTCCTGTTACCAGAGGGCGTGTAGAGCACTGACACATGGAAACTCCCTGCCACCAGGGAAATCAGAGTCCCGCAAGCATGCTGCCAAACGGTGGCCTACTGGAAGCAAGTATCCAGTTACAGCTACAGCCCACCTGTCACCTATGGCTGCACATGCTGCTTGCCCACACAGCTGGCCAGGTGAGTAAAGGGGCAGGGCCACAGTTGGGGGGGGGGGGGGGGCCCGGGGA